>JAJIBD010004030.1:0-29492 GCA_021461705.1 Cryptotis parvus
CCCCAACAATACCAGGAAGCAAATTCCCTTCTACCTCTGAAGCCAGCGGGGAATGGATGAAAACTCAGGAATCCATCACAGTTTAAAAGGCTTTATTATCACAAGTTCTGAAATACAATCCAAGAGCAGTGAATACTCCGGACTCTGGGCTCCCAGCTAGACCCCAGCCACATGTAGGCCAAATGGCTGCCACCATGTGTTGAAGCGCAGCAGAAAACGGAGAGGACGGGCAGGCAGAAGCCAAGGGAAGCCAAAATGGTAAAAAGGCCTTCTCTCTTCTCCTAGCTTATTTTATAGATAGAAATCCGCAAAACTTCCCAGCCTGACCCATAGGTGGGCTGGGCTATCTAGAGATGAATACAGGTAAACAACTCTATTGAAATGCAGCACTGCAGGTGGCCTTCTGGCTTTTACACCAGAGCTGATTCAAAGCCTCCCTAGCAGAGCTGGGAGGGATTGCAAGCTAAGTGTAGCTGGAACTTAGTAGGGCGTGTCACCCAATAGTCCCAAACAGAGAACTTCTGAGTCCTCTCTCTGTAGGGTCAGGATAAATCACACTCCTGGTACATCCAAGTTTTCCACAGCTGAGATCCCCAAAGCTCAGTCTTTATTGAAATTTTATTAGTTAAGGTATGATTAAAGTATTAGCCAAGTTACTTTATTAAATGATTTTTTACTCTTTAAAACTGAGGTGACATTAATTTACAAGACTGCATTTTAGAATTACAATTCCATGCTTCTTCAAAATTGCCGCCATCCCTCAGAGTCCACCAAAGTCCACGAAATCCTTCCACTGCACTGAATCATGTTCTCCCTTCTATCTCTTTCCTTCTTCCACCATTAAATAGAGGCAAAGGGATACACTTGACAACCCCTTTAATGTATGTTCTGTAATCCATAGTCTGGAGGGGAAGGAAAGAGAGAAAGAGAGAGAAAGGGAAGGAAATAAAGAACCTGCCATGGAGGAGGGCTGGGGGACAGGGGAGGGAACTGGGGACGTTGGTGGTTGGAGATGGTCACTGGTGGCGGGATGGGTGCTGGAACACTGTATGACCCTAAACCCAAATATGAACTTTTTAATTGTATATCTTTGTAATTGTAAAAATAAAAAATTTAAAAAAATAAATCAATAAATAAAGAATGAAGACATTCACAACATTGGCAACTATCACCCCATCTGCCTGTTGTCCGTCATCTACAAACTGTTCATTTGAGTCATCCTAAGCAGGGAATGGCAGAACTAAATTAAATGAAGGACAACCATCCAAGAAAACTGACTTCCGAAAAGGATTCAGCACAATCGACTATATCTACACAATAATCAAACTCATTGAGGTTTGTAGGGAGTTCAAGATGCCAGCCTATCTCATGTTCATTGATTTAAAGAAAGCCTTTGATTCTGTGGAGATCAAAACAGTTATACAAACCCTAACCAAACAGGGTGTTCAAACCCAATACATCAAGGTCCTTCGTGAGCTGTATTACGGTTTCACCACCAGGATCTAGCCATTCTACAAGGAAGTGATCATTGATGTCAAAAGAGGGGTTCGACAGGGTGATACCATTTCACCAAAACTCTTCAGCGCCACCCTCAAGAACAATATGAGACAATTAGAATGGGAAGGAATGGGAGTGAAAATAGATGGCCAGCAACTACACCACCTCCACTTTGCTGATGACATTGTTCTAATAACACCAAACATTAGCCAAGCTGCACAAACACTGACTGACTTCGACCGAGAATGTGGAAAGATAGGTCTACAGCTGAATCTAAAAGAAAACAATGTTTATGAAGAATGAACTAGTTCCAGAGACCCCATTCACTCTCAATGGAACAAACATCTCTGAATGCAGCAGTTATGTGTACCCTAGGTCGAGAAGTCAACATGATGAACGACCTAAAACCTGAGCTGCACAGGAGGAAAAGAGCAGCATGGACTGCCTTCAAAATCATTGAAGAAATAACTAAAAAATCAAAGAACCTCTGGCTCCAGGCACATCTCTTAGACTCTACCGTTATCCCTGCATTAACATACGCCTCAGAGACCTGGGCCCTACGAAAGCAGGATGAGAATGCTATTCTGGTCTCCCAAAAGAGAGATTCGAAAAGAACCATGCTTGGAATATCACGACTCACTCAAGTGAAAGAAGGAATCCAGAGTTCTGACCTCCGTCGCTGTTCCAAAATCAGGGACGTTGTCTCATTGCCAAAACATTGGAAAATCAGATGGGCTGGACATGTAATGCAAATTGAAGATGACCGTTGGACCAGAGCCATTACCGACTGGATCCCACAGGATATCAAAAGGTCATGTGGCTGCCCACCTACAAGATAGTCAGACTTCCTTGTCAAGACCCTGAGCAAACGGTTTGAGGCTCTTCACATTCCTGAAACAACCAGATGTCACTGGGCTACACTGGCACATTATAGGCTCAAATGGAAATATTACTGGTGCCCGCTAGAGGAAATCGATGAATAACAGGATGTCAAGTGATCAACTAATCAAGTGATCACTTGATCACTTGAATCCCGTTACTCATCGATTTGCTCGAGCGGCGCCAGTAACATTTCCATTGGACCCTATCACGTGCCAATGTAGCCCAATGGCATCTGGTTGATTCAGGAATATGAAGAGCCTCAAACCGTTCCTTCAGGGTCTTAACAAGGAAGTCTGACCATCTTGTAGGTGGGCGGCCACGTGATCTTTTGACATCCTGTGGGATCCAGTCGGTAACGGCTCTAGTCCAGCGGTTGTCTCCAAATCGCATTACATGTCCAGCCCATCTGATTTTCGATGCCTTGGCAAACGAGACAGCGTCCCTGATTCTGGAATAGCGACGGAGGTCAGAACTCCGTTCCTTCTCTCTCACTGGAGTGAGACGTGATATTCCAAGCATAGCTCTTCGATTCCTCTCTGGGAGACCCGAATAGCATTCTCCTCCTGCTTCCTAGGGGCCCAGGTCTCTGAGGCGTATGTTAATGCAGGGAGAACGGTGAGTCAAAGAGATGTGCCCGGAGCCGGAGGTTCTTTGTCCTTTTAGCTATTTCTTCGATGCCTTTGAAGGCATCAAGTGATATATACTATATATATACTTATATATATAAAATCCATTGATATCAACAAACATCACTATATAATACTATGTTAATTATCTATCTTTTTACTATAATGGAATCAATGCAACACCCAAATTGTTTTCATTTATTTTATTTTTTGCTTTTTGGTTTACACCCAGTGATGCTCAGCAGCTGCTCCTGGCTCTGCACTCAGGAATTATTCCTGGCAGTGTTCAGAGGACCATTTGGGATGCTGGGAATCAAATCCAGGTTGACAGCATATAAATCAAAAGCCCGACCCCTGAACTAAAACTTCATCCTTAAATTTTATAAAAGGGGAAACTTACTGTAGTAAAATGTGACAGTATAGTTTCTTCTGGTGTAGGCACTGAATATTTATTCAAATTATTTCTCAATAGTTAAAATATATTCAATATTTTATGTTATTTCTTAATTCATAAGCTCTGTAGACAGGGATCAGAGCAGTAGTGCAGTAGGTAGTGAATTTACCTTGCATGCAGTCAAACCAAGTTCAATACCAATGTCCCATATTATTCTCTGATTACTGCCAGGAGTAACCCTCTAGGTGTATCCTCAAAACAAAAAACTAAACTCAATGTACACATGTAGACACATTGCACACATGTAATGGAATAAAAATGTAAGTAGGGAAAGAAAACAGGAAGTTATGGTAGGGTTAGAAACAGGAAAACCTTTCCAGTGTACTCTTCATTTGACCTCTTGTACAATTTTTGCTGTTGTCATGATCTGTGGCTATAAAATTCAGTGGACAGATCAGTCTATGGTTAATATCATTTTGTTTCCCTTTCAAAATGGACATATTTCTAGTATTTAGTTCCCTTTTATGATGATTTAGGAAATTCTCATATTTATACCACATGAATAATGGGATGTCAAGTGATCAAGAGATACTGCTCCAATTTTCTTGACCTTTTATCAAGAGCTCAAATAGCAAATCAACTCCAATAGCATTGTTTCCTAGTCCTAATATACCCTAGATTAAAACTGAACACAGTTTTAGCCTTCAGTTAATTTTCTTATGTTTGCTGGTTCATGGTTTCTTGATAAAAATGAGAAATTTAGGTTCTGGTAAAGATGTAAAAATTTGAGGCAAAGTGTTTTGAATGATAAACATATTTTCCTAACTGCTCTATTCCTTTTATCCCTTTGTCCTTTCTTCCTTTATGTTTTACAAAAAGTCATGCCCTGGATAAAGAAGCTTTGGTACATCTACACAATGGAATACTATGCAGCTATTAGGAAAAATGAAGTTATAAAATTTGCCTATAAATGGATGGACATGGAGAAGATTATGTTGAGCGAAATTAGCCAGAAGGAGAGAGACAGACACAGAATGACTGCATTTATCTGCATAACATAAATATATATGTACATATTAAGATACCAATATCCAAGGTCAAGTGAAACATATATAAGGAGGTCTTGTCAATGGTGGAAATTATCACAAACGTGTGGGAGTCAGAGTTTAGGTAAGACAGAAAATGGAACAGTGTGCTAACAATTGTTGAGGGTACTAATGCCAACCTAGAACTGAGCATTAAATAGAGGCAAAAGGATACACATGACAACCTTTTAATGTATGTTCTGTAATCCATAGTCTGGAGGGGAAGGAAAGAGAAAGAGAGAGAAACGGAAAGAAATAAAGAACCTGCCATGGAGCTGGGCTGGGGGAGAGGGGAGGGAACCGGGGACGTTGGTGGTGGGAGATGGGCACCAGTGGCGGGATGGGTGCTGGAACACTGTATGACCAAAACCCAAATATGAACTTTTTAATTGTATATCTTTTGTAATTGTAAAAATAAAAAATTAAAAAAAATAATAAATAAATAAAAAAAATAAAAAAAAATAAATTTTACCACTGAGCAGATGTGTTTAAGATATACTTCTGCTTTGGTTTTATAGACAATATACAAGAATAGCAATAAGAAATGCTATAATTAGTAAAATTAAAAAACTATCTATTAAATAAACTAGGTATAAAGAAAATTACATGTATAAATTTAGGATCACTTTAAGTCAAATATGGAAGCTTGATTATGCCTTTGCCATATACATTATTAATATAGAAATAATGGTACAGAAATGACAGAAGTTGAGAACCAAGGGGTGAGAAGAGAATGGGAAGGTACTAATTAGTCAAAAGTCAAGATACTCTTTACATATATGTATCAAGAAATAAAGATACAAGTATATTGTTAAAAAAAAAGTCATGCCAAATTTTATTCAAATCTGTTCAAATAAAATTCAAATTTTATTCAAATTTTATTCAATTCATTATCTGATCCTAATATTGACTATCTTCATGAGTCCAATAATCAGAAAGTTATGACTAAAATTATATCTTCTAGGTCTTGCCAGTGGTGGAATCTACTGCAAGTGTGTGGGAGTCAGAGGTTAGGTAAGACAGGGAAGGGAACTGTGTGCTTATAATCATTGAAAATGATAGTACAGCCTAGAATTGAGTGTTGAGCATAGGCAAAGGAATATACATGACAACATCTAAATGTATGTATTTCAAGCCACAATGTGTAACAGAAGGAAGAAAGAGATACAGAAAGAGAGAGGGGGTGGGGGTTAGGTGCCTTCCATAGAGGCAGCTGGAGGAGGGGGAGGACATTGGTGGTGGGAAGTGGGCACTGGTGGAGAGATGGGTGCTGGAACACTGCATGACTGAAACCCAAACATGAACATCTTTATAACTGTATAGCTCACAGAGGTATAATAACAAATTTAAAATAAAATAAAATTATACCTCTTTCAAACTTATAGTTTGAAGAAAATTTATCTAGTTTCCACTAAATAATATTTATTGTTAACGATTCCATATACGACTAACAGATCTTTTTTCTCTTACAAAATCTGTGATGACAGAAAAAAAGCTGTCCCTAAAGATGTGAGTCACATTAAGGACATCAAAAGTTTAGTTTTTAATCTGATTCATGTGGAAAAAAACACTCACAAAATAGTATTTATAGCCTTATTTGAAAATTTAATTCTAAACTCTGTAAACCCGTATAGATGCAGGAAAAGAATCAAGTCTAGCTGCAGAGGATCTAATACCACCTCCCAGCTTTGTTATATTCTGTAGATGTTCATCTGCTCTGCTAAAAATGTTGGGCACTGTTTAGTTAAACCTGAACGGCTGAAAATTTGACCTCTATCTATCCATGCCTAAAATTTAATCTAAAATATTTTGAAACATAATTTTGTCGCCAGAGAAAGTATGAATATGAAGATATAAGCATAACAGTGCTACCCAGGTTCAGATGTTAGAGCAAAGAAATTAGACCTTACTTGATGTCTCAATGTATCTGCTTAAGAAAATGGGTGCTGGGGACAATACCTAAAGTTATTCTGAATTTATTCCACCAAGACTGTGTGTAGGAAGACTATAAGAAAAAAAAAACTTGCACAGAGTTTTACTCAATCAGTGAAACATATTCTACAAGCAAGGAAGGATAACGTATTGGAATTAAATCAATTCAGTTCCATGTTGATAGGGTATAAGCTTCTAGTTTCTTTTAGACAAAAAATTTCTTGCATAGGGCCAACACTGTTACATACTGCTTTTAAAGATAATGATTTTTAATGTTATGGCCACAATTTCCCAGTTCGATACATATTAAGATTTCAAACCTATAATTATAACATGAATAATTAACAATATTTACATTACCTTAAGTGGATGGTTCTTTGGGAAAACAAACGCCTAATTCCTTGCCGGATTTGCTTAGTCTTCACACTGTAAATGATAGGATTCATCACAGGGGTGCCAAAAGATAGATATTGGCCATGATAGCATGGACTAGTGGAGAGGTATGCTTAGCAAAACGGTGGGTAACAGATACTCCAACCATGGGAACAAAGAGGACCAAAACGGCCAGAATGTGGGACAGACAGTTATTGAGGGCCCGGAGTCTCTCAGTCATAGAGGCTGTTCCTAAGATACTTTTCAAAATCATTACATAGGAGAATACAATGAGAAGAGGATCCAGCACAGTAATAAGCAAAATTA
Organism: Cryptotis parvus; assembly: GCA_021461705.1. NCBI lineage: Eukaryota > Metazoa > Chordata > Mammalia > Eulipotyphla > Soricidae > Cryptotis > Cryptotis parvus. The sequence goes on from JAJIBD010004030.1 coordinate 7,116, forward strand.
GAGCCAAGCCATACCAGCTATTGACCCGGGTATCAGCACAGACCAAGCGTATCATATCTGGATGAAGACAATACGAATGACTGAGAAGGTGAGAATGGCAAAAGGGTAAACGTTTGAGTAAAAAAAGTGGGGGAAGAACAGCCAGAACACAGCGGACAATGATGGCTATCCCAATCCTGCCAATGACACTGTTGGTGAGGATGGTGGCATAATGCAGGGGGACGGCAGATGGCCACATAGCGATCAAAAGACATGGCCAGCAGGACAGAGGATTCCATGAAGGAGAATGTATGCATGAAAAATAACTGTGCAAAGCAGGCTTCAAAGCTGATATGGCGGATGTTGAACCAGAGCAGCTGCATGACTGTGGGCAGCGTGGTGAGGGTGAGGCCCAGGTCAGTCAGGGCCAGCATGGAGAGAAACAGGTACATGGGCTGGTGGAGGGATGGCTCTCTACAGATGGCAGACAGAATGGTGGTGTTGCCCACGATGGAGATGGTGTAGAGGCAGCAGAAGGGGATGGAGATCCAGATGTGGTGAGCCTCAAATCCAGGGATTCCCGTGAGGATGAAGTAGTAGGAATCTTGGGTGCTATTAGTCACCTCGGACATGACAGATAAGCGTAGTTTTCAATTCAATTGCTATGCTCAAAAAGAGTACAGAAATAACCATAATCTTTACCTAATTTGATCTAAACTCTATTCAACTAAATATACAGTTGTTGAGTATAATTAAACAAAGGTTCAAGTACACCATTTTAAAACTCTATCTACAGCAACTGCTCACATAATGCTTATATACCTTAAAATACAAATGTGCTCCAATGCATAGGCAAATTCATTATTATTATTGTAATTTTACTTCTCTCATCCCCATTTTTTCTTCGGACATAGAAATATTACTTTGACTTAAATTCCTTATACCAATACTATTCTCACAAAAATATAAAATGTACTCCTAACTGCAAATCCATTGCCAAATGCTGTATGATTAGGCCAGAATTTACTATCAAAATTTCCTTTGATTTTGATGGTAGCATTCTCATGTTTTCCTTTATATAAATTCATCATCATCTTTCTTTTCAATTTCTTGCCCATTTAATAACAATAAGGTCATTTCCTCAATAGATCATGTATTATTTCTAATAAAATATATCATTGTTTGATGTCTTCTCATACTATCAATGGCATGTATACCATGCCAAAATAAGAGAAGGAAAGAGTTTGTACAGGTCAACAGTGAGAGTAGAACTAAGGTTAGAACAACCATCTTTTCTGTTTATTTCTAAATTTAGGCCTGCAGAAAGTTCATTACCTGTATTAATAATTTTCATTTTTAAATATAAGAACATCTTTCTTTCTTTTCTCCACTCATTCACATTGCATTCTTACCTCTGGTTTCTCCTAGGTGATTGTGTGCTAATATCTGATGCATCTGTTTTCTATACTTGTTTCACACAGGGATGTTATAAACTCTGCAAAGAACCTAGCTGGAAGTTGGGGGAGTGTAAAAGATCCTTCAAGAATATATGATGAGGCATCTTGGGACATGGACTCCTCCAGGGAACCCAAGCAATCTGCTCTGTCTGGAGAAACATTACTGTCTTTATCTTGCTCATGCAGACCTAATCTAGGGAACAACAATAAAATCTGATTTTACAAACTTATGTATTCTGGCCAAACACATTCTTCAAAATATAAAGCATGACAGTATCTGTCATGCTTAGTCAGAGACAGTCATAATCAAACAAGGATGAAAAGTCATTATAGAGAAATAATAGTCGGCTATAAAATATTGATTGAAAGTTAATCGGGTTGCAGGAAATGTGTGCAGTACAATATTGGCATAACTCAAGGAAAGAGTGAGAAACATTATGTAAAAAGCAACAGCAGAAAGAATAAGCAAAATGAGGATTGAGTGATGTGAAAACATTTAACTTATTTTGTGTACAAAGAATGCATTTAATACTCTGGGAAGCCAAAAATACGCAGCAGAAACACCATCCCTACGTTTATGTTCAGAGCAGCATTATTCACAATAGCCAGAATCTAGAAACAACCAGAGTGTCCGAGAATCGATGACTGGATAAAGAAGCTTTGATACATTTACACAATGGAATACTATGCAGCTGTTTGGAAAAATGAAGTTATAAAATTTGTCTATAAATGGATGGACATGGAGAAGATTATGTTGAGTGAAATTAGCCAGAAGGAGACAGACAAAAACAGAATGACTGCATTTATTTGCATGACATAAATATATTTGTACATATTATGATACCAATATCCAAGGTCAAGTCTCTTTGCCACTCTGTCTCACGTTCATTGATTTACAGAAAGCCTTTGATTCTGTGGAGACTGAATCGGTCATCGAAGCCCTAGCCAAACAGGGTGTTCAAACCCAATACATCAAGATCCTTCGTGAGCTGTATTACGATTCACCACCAGGATCTCACCATTCTACAAGGAAGTGATCATCAATGTCAAAAGAGGGGTTCGACAGGGTGATACCATTTCACCAAAACTCTTCAGCACCACCCTCGAGAACATCATGCAACAATTAGAATTGGAGGAATGGGAGTGAAGATAGATGGTCGGCAACTACACCACCTCCGCTCGCTGATGACATCGTTCTAATAACACCAAACATTAGCCAAGCAGCACAAACAGTGGCTGACTTCGACCAAGAATGTGGAAAGATAGGTCTACAGCTGAATCTAAAGAAAACTATGTTTATGAAGAATGAACTAGTTCCAGAGACCCCATTCACTCTGAATGGAACAGACATCTCTGAATGCAGCAGGTATGTGTACCTAGGTCGAGAAGTCAAGATGATGAACGACCTAAAACCTGAGCTGCTCAGGAGGAAGAGAGCCACATGGAATGCCTTCAAAGGCATGGAAGAAATAGCTAAAAGGACAAAGAACCTCTGGCTCCAGGCACATCTCTTTGACTCCACTATTATCCCTGCATTAACATATGCCTCAGAGACCTGGGCCCTACGAAAGCAGGATGAGAATGCTATTCTGGTCTCCTGAAGAGAGATTTGAAAGAACCATGCTTGGAATATCACGATTCGCTCAAGTGAGTGAAGGAATCCAGAGTTCTGACCTTCGTCGCTATTCCAGAATCAGGGATACTGTCTCATTTGCCAAGGCATCGAAAATCAGATGGGCTGGACATGTGATGCGATTTGGAGATGACCGCTGGACTAGAGCCATTACCGACTGGATCCCACGGGATGTCAAAAGATCACATGGCTGCCCACCTACAAGATGGTCAGACTTCTTTGTCAAGACCCTGAAGGAACGGTTTGAGGCTCTTCATATTCCTCAATCAACCATATGCCATTGGGCTACATTGGCACATGATAGGGTCAAATGGAAATGTTACTGGCGCCCGCTTAAGCAAATCGATGAATAACGGGATTCAAGTGATCAAGTGATGCAAGGTCAAGTGAAACATGTATCAGGACATTTGTATGTCTTGTCAAAGGTGGAAATTATCACAAACGTGGGGGGAGTCAGAGGCTAGGTAAGACAGAAAATGGAACAGTGTGCTAACAATTGTCGAAAGTACTAATACCAACCTATAACTGAGCATTAAAGACAGGAAAAATATACACAAAGATACACATGACAACCCTTTAATGTATGTTCTGTAATCCATAGTCTGGAAGGGAAAGAAAAGAGAAAGAGAGAGAGAGAAAGGGAAAGAATAAAGAACCTGCCAACACTTTTTCTTCAAGTATAGTTCAAATTAAGTTATATGTGATAACCCACAAAATAAAATTACCAGCTCCTACTTATTGAATTTAATAAGAACTGGGAAAATCTGTCTTTGGCATTAGGAAATGTTTACAAAATATAAATTTTCAAGTGCATATGGCTTTACCTACATCCAAAATCTCAAATCTATAGCCATCCATGGTTTTTATTTCAACTTCAGAAGTATCTGTTGGAATGAAATCTCTCCAAAAACAGTTAAAGCCAACCTTGTTGTATTCAATCTTAAAACAAAATATAAAATTTTCATGTATCTAAGCTTTGCCCTTTGCATATAATTATGAAGAAAAACCATTCACAACAGTATCATAAAAAATCACTCCCCACAGTTCAGTTTAAGTTGGTCTTTTGCAAGTGCTTATTGGGAATTTCTAAAACACTGACTTGGAGAGACCAAGCGTCTCCATCACTCCCTGCCTCGATAGCCACGCCAGTCACCACTGCTAGGTCGGGGTCCACAGAACGTTAGGACCTTCCCAAAGAACTCCTGAATGACTGGCGGGTTGAGTCCAAGTAGAGCCCGGACCAGCACCACCTCACGGATCTCCGCCAGGGGCGGCGGAGCGGTAGGACCCGGCCTGGGCCTCGCCGGGCGTGTCCGCGGTCACACCCGCCGAGTCTCTGGAGGTTGCGAGCCGGCCGGCGTTCCTGTGTCCTAGGCCAGCCTGCAGGGGCGCTCCCGCGGGCCTCAGTGTCCCAGGACGCGGTCAGGGCGTGTCGTGTCCCTGTCCCTCAGGGTCGGTCCTTCTCGCCGCATGGCTCAGGCGGTCCTGGGCTTGCAGAGCGCTGGGGTGCCGCGGCAGCGTCCCTCCCTTGCTGCTGGTGATCCCCGGCTAACCGCGTGGCTTTCGTCTCTGTCCCTTGTGCCCGTGGCATCCCGGCATCACGCCTCTGCTCGCGGTATTGGTGGTGGTGGTGTCTTTGTGATGGTGTGGCTTGGTGGTGTCGGGCTTGCTCCAGGGCCCGCCTCAGTCTGTCTGTTCTGCGGCCTTGATGGCAGCAGACAGTCAACAAGCCTGCAGGCCAATAGACAGGGGTGGGGGGTAGAGAGGGGTTAGGGGGCTCGGGGTGGGAGGGGTGGAGGTAGGAGGGGTGGGGGGGTCCTTGTCTGTCTGCTCTTCCACCTGCCTCCCCCTCCCCCACCTCCTGAGGCTCAGCTCTGGCTCACACATACTTCCTTCCTGATAATAGCACCAAACAATAGCCACTATCACTAGCCACGATCTCTATGTTCCCCTTCATCATCTATTTGCTAGAGTGGGCACCAGTAATATCTCTATATGTCCTGTCTCATGCTAGTGGAACCCAAAAAGGCATCCAAACAATAGCCAAGCAGCACAAATGCTGGTTGACTTTGTTGTGAATGTGGAAAGCTAGGTGTACAGCTGAATTTCAACAAAACAATGTTCATGAAAAACAACTAGTTCCAGAGGCCCCATTCACTCTCAACGGAACAAACATCTCTGAATGCAGCAGTTGTGTGTACCTAGGAAAACTCAACATGATGAACGACCTAAAACCTGAACTGCCCAGGACAAGAGCAGAGTGGACGCCCTTCAAGAGTGTCAAAGAAGTAGCTAAAAAAGACAAAGAACCTCCGGCTCCGGGCACCTCTCTTTGACTCCACCGCTTCTCCCTGCATTAAAGTATGCCTCAGAGACCTGGGCCCTATGAAAGCAGGATGAGAATGCTATTCGGGTCTCCCAGAGAGGAATCGAAGAGCTATGCTTGGAATATCACGCCTCACTCGAGTGAGAGAAGGAATCCGGGGTTCCGACCTCCGTTGACGATCCAGAGTCAGGGACGCTGTTGATGCAGGCGAGGCAGAAGCAGGGGGGCAGGTTGGATCGCGATTCCCAGGTTCTTCAATATTTTCAAGAATGAAAATATTGAATAATAAAGATGCTCAGACTCAGAATTAGAAAGTAGAAAAGTTTATTGGAAAGTAGATTAGAAAGGAAAGGAACTCTCCTTGCAGGGAGGCACTTAGTTAAAGTAAATGATTTTGTGTAGGCTCTTTTAAAGGCCTCCTGCATTGTTATCAACCAAGTATTACAGAGAATTCGGGAAATCTTTAGGGTGGCCTGGCTGGTTTGGGTCTCTCTGGCTATCTGCCTCAGGTGTTGTTTGTTATCTTAGTCTTGTGACTCCTGATTCCAAACAGAATTGTATGATCCTGGGGAAGCCAGGAATGTTAAAGATACGGCCTTAGGATGAGGTGGGGTAGGTCCATGGGGAGAACTGGAGCTGCTGGCTATGGAAACTGTGGGCTCCTCTCAGTTTGGCAAGGGGAAACTGAGGCATCTCTCAGGTCGGCAAGGGGAAACTGAGGCTTCCTCCTTCATTCCCCCTCTCAGAGATGACACCCTGACTGCAGTCAGGAAATGGGACGAAGAGTCAGTCTGGCTACTTCCTGCTGGCTTGGGGCAGAGACAGGGGCCCAGTGCAGTCAAGGTATCTCCTGAGGGGGGATGTCCAGAGGATCATGATACCACGCCTCCATCCCCTGCATCTGCGGGTCTATGTTGACCACCATCTGTAGTTTTATGGCTTCCAATCTGGAAGAGACAAACCTGACCAAGAGATTAAATAAGCAAGACCCAAAGATAAATAACAATAAGATTACAATAGCAGGTCCCAATAATGGCAAGAACCAAGTAATCGTTGGTAACCAGGATTTGACCTGCTTCCAAATATGATTTGAGAGTTCCCCATTTCTGTGAGGTATTTCGGAGCCATTTAGCTTTCTTAAGAATCATGTGAATTCTTAGATCCACCTGCCCTGAGGTGTTAATGTACATACAGCAGGAGGTGTTTGCTAGTGCTCACACTCTGCTTTGATTGGCAAGCATATAATCCAAAGCCAGGCGATGATCTAGCACCATCTCAGCTAAGGAGGTCAAGGAACGTTGGATATCCTGAAAGTTTAATCCTGTCTCCTCAGCAACCTCAGCTATGGTAGATTTTGGGTTATTGAGCTGCACATAATTCTATACTACTCCATTGGTGATCCGGCCAAGGCTGCAACTAGAGCTGTGACTCCCAAAGCAATGAGTGTAACAGGTTCCCTTTTCTTCCTACTTGTGGTTTCACCTGGTGTTGGATAAAGTTTTTCAATATCGACTGATTGAGAAAGAATAGCCCTTGTGGGTCAGGGGGTTATTTGGCCAGTGATCCAGCAACCTTTTGTAGAGCTAGAATCTATTTTTTGCAAAAGTTATAGGAACATGGTTTTCTCTCCACCTTCACTTTAAATTTGCCAAATGACTTAATAAACCTGGCTTGTTCTTTTGCATAAACACAGCAAGACTGGAGAACTCTCCACTTAGGGTACCTCGTTACTACTAAGAAGTCCTGGGGATTGGCTGAGACAGAGCAGGAAAGCACGAATGATGACATTTCTATCTTTACCTGTCACGTCAAGGCTACCCCAGGCTTGACCATAACTTGAAGATCAGGTTCCATGATGAGCGACAGGTGACCTTGGGCCTCTTTCACTGTGTTGAGCAGAGAGTGACCACATCCCTCTTAGGGGCTGAAGCCATTCCCTACTGCAGCAGCCTTCCTTGTTGCATGGTCCAGGCAGTTGTCAGTTACCACAGATTGGCAGATTCGTCGTTCTTCATAGCAGAGATGATTTTTGGTTCTTCCTTGAGCTGGCCTGCCTCTAGGGTCTCCCTGAGGTTTGCAGGGTACTTGTAACTGTACCTGTTATAACCACCTGCTCCTGCCATTTAGACCAATCTCTATGACTCTGGTTTTCCTTGGAAGTGGTCCTTAGGGAATCATACTGGCTTTCCTGTCTGCATGAAGGCTAGGCCCTATTGCAGAGAGGAAATATTTTGTCTGAGTTTATGCAAACCAACACAGTGCCATGAAACATCAAAACTGTACTGAAGGTGCAAAGAGAGAAAAGCATATATTACACTTTACTCACAATGAAGTGCAATATGCCAATTTTCTGTTGGACCTACTTAAAAGCATAAAGATCTGTAGAAATAGAGCAGACAGTTTAATATTCTGTGTAACTCATTTAATTAATTAATAATTTTCTATGAGCACTGTAATAGGAGTCCCTACCATCTGTCTATTATCTTTTCCATAGATTTCACCAAAAAGGTACTAGAACAATCTTCGGATAAGAGTTTCATAGTTTGTTTACTCAACATTCTCAGACCTACTACACATTCCTTTACATTCATTCTGCCCTATAACTTTCAAAAATCAACTTCACTTTAACAGTATTCCTTTCCTTTTTCCCACAGAAATCTCCAACCATTATCTTTCTGTCACTTAAATTACATTATATAGACTCCTTATAGCTACACCCTAAAGGTTTTAGCTTCCTTATTTTACAGAGCTCAATACAGGCTAATCTCCCAAGAAGTTTGGAAACACATTGCTAATTATTCTCATCTAGCATGACAAACTACTTTAAAAGCATTAATTCCATATTTTAGGAGAACATAAACAATGCGAAGTTAAAATACTTAAAACATACTAACAAGAAACAGTAAAGACTTCACACTTGTGAATAAAGCTCTCAAATTCAAGACTAGGTTGATACCAGGTGACAAAGCTCACATATATTAAAGCTATCTCAATAATAGCACATACTGGGCAGATTAGAAACAAATTTTGAAAAAAGAAAAACTGATTGCTGTCATTTACTTCCCCCCATTTCTTCAATTCTCCATGTTCAGAAGCCACTAAATTTAAAGGAGCATTACTAGCTGCTTGAATGTTAAAATGACTCACTTTTTCTCCAGCCCTGAGGCTGCCTGGAAAGCCTGATATCTTTAAAACTTTTACGGAGGCACCATGCTGTGGCTTTAGAAAATTGAACTGAGGTCTGAGATAATAGTCCATTTCAGAAACAAAACAAATTTATTATGAAACACAAAATCTTCTTTTACTTAATTGCAAGTTCTTGTATCTCAGTTAATTTTGAAACATCCTAATTTCTCATTAGAATTTGACGAAAGCTTATAAGGTAAAGCTTTGCATGATTTTACAAAGTTCTTATCTCTTCCCTGATTCAGGCTCTAGCTTCCACCCTTTCTCAACAGCACAAGTTTTGGAGCTGAGAGAATTTCAGGGATAAGGAAACCTTTAACCTTTACAATTAGATCTCTTAACCTTTTACCATGAGATCTAGATTGAGCATGTTAATTTCTTCTCATGGTCAACACTCAGTTTAGATCACATTGCCTATCCCTGGTTTAACAATTTGTTTCTGATTCCAACTTGGTTCTATCTAACACTCCACACAGACAACACAAATTAGCTGCAAACAATGGGTGGCCACCACACAAGTGCACAAACACACATACAGTTGATCGATCAATCTTTTGATCTTTTGCTATGATCTGACCCTTTTGGAAGGGTAGAGGAAATTTATAGACTGAGAAAGGAAGGGCAGTCCCCCAGGGCAAAAGAATAGCTTTGCTCAGCCAATTGGGACCTTGCCTTACATTTTTCAGCCTGCACCAGCCTCTGTCCCCTGCCTGTCTTTTATGTGAAGCACGGGGCAGAAAAGTGCTTTAGTTGATAAAACCGGCAACGTAGATTATGGCCAATTCAGTTGTAAACCTAAGATTGTGATTTGCTACCATTTTTAGCTTTCCTAGTTCCAAGTTCTGAGTTCAGCTTTCCTAGTTCCAAGTTCTAGGTGTTGCCTTAGTGGCTGTTGCTAAAGACATAGCAAAGAAAGTTAAAATCAGTTACTATGTCCAGTCTCTGGAGATAGATGCTAATGAGGACAGGTTAGGTTGTAAAAACCTGTAAGTTAAATTACTGCATTTATCCCCTCCAAGATCCCTTTTCGCACAGATCCCTTTCCCTAGGGTAGCAGGGTCCAACAAACACTTTTTACAAAGGTCAGGGCATTTTCGTAACTCCCAAAACAACTTATCATAGGGAATTTCTGACCATTTCCCCATACATTGACAAAACAGGTCAGAGTAGCATAGTTGATACTTCCCTCCTCCGGCCATTTTTCACCACCATCCAAAGGATACCCGGCCATGTCTTTGTGCAGAAAAATATCAGCCTGTCCTTCTTGAGAGTTTCAGGATTGAATGCTTGCCAGTTTTACAAATGCACTCTAAAGGAGTGACTGTGGAGGTGGCTTTCCCCATCTGTACAAATAAGGAGATTCCTGAGCGTCCCCAGAGTCCCTATTCACTACCCAATGGGGGAAAGATAGCATTCTCACTTCCGCTTACAGATTTAAACCTTGCAGCACGGGTTCAAGTCATCCTTGTCAGACTTAGCTGCCCTTACCAATGAGGCTTGCCCCTCCATAAATGCCCTGTGTCACAACAAGGCCAAACCAGCATCAGGAAGCCAGGCAAAAAACATTGTGCTTCCTGCATAGAGATCCTAGTCAGGAGAAAAGGACCACTGCACTTGGCTGTAGGTGTCAAGCCCTGCTGAGGGCTTGAAATAGCCCACCCTGGATGCACCAAGGAGCTCTGGGTGCCAGAAACATCATCCCCGGATCCTGAGCTGATGTAAGTGGGCACCAGCCTCCATATAGATGGAGCAGTATGTAGATACCTAGAGGTTTCAGCCATTCCCTGCTACCTAGAGCTCTGAACAAAAGATTTGTGAACTGCTTTGGGGAGGAGATGGAAATGGATTAGATGTCTCCCAGGGAAGCAAGCTTTCTCAGGGTCAGTCCCAATGAAAATAGGATCCCACCAAGAGGAGAGTCTAGAGGTTCTGAGTTCTGGTGAGACCAGAGGATAGAGACCAAGAAGAGGATATCTCAGAGCGCACTCTGGAGGGCTGGATGCAAGCCTCTAAGCTGAGGTGAGGCCTTGGCAGGCCGCTTACGCTGCGGTTAGGGCACGTGCTCCTCGTGGGCCTCTGGGACAGAAGAAAGAGCAGAGGCAGCCCTTTGGGGTTGCTATTAAAGGAACCCAACTCCTAAACTGCAGACATTACACTCTCCAAGGGAAAGTGGGGATCATAGAGAAGGAAAACCGGACAGACCTCTCATCCACCTTAAGAATGGCCATACGGTGCTAGTCACCTAACTGGTGGGTGGATGCCCGTTTGTCAGATAGGGCTACAGGACTAGGTGTCCGAAAACAAAGAGACAGGTAACAGAGATCTGGAGTCTGGCCACACTTACCACTCTTCTGCTGTGAATAAGATCCCGGACGAGCCCCCAAATGATGCAGGCGAGGCAGAAGCAGCGGCGGCAGGTCTCTGGCCAATCACGATTCCCAGGTTCTTCAATATTTTCAAGAATGAAAATATTGAATAATAAAGATGCTCAGACTCAGAATTAGAAAGTAAAAAAGTTTATTGGAAAGTAGATTAGAAAGGAAAGGAACTCCCCTTGTGGTGAGTAACTTAGTATAGGACTAAATTAAAGTAAGGGATTTTGTATAGGCTCTTATAAAGGCCTCCTGCATTGTTATTAACCAAGGATTACAGAGAATGCCAGAAATCTTCAGGGTGGCCTGGCTAGTTTGGGTTTTTCTGGCTATCTGCCTCAGGTATTGTTTGTTATCTTAGTCTTATGACTCCTGGTTCCAAACAGAATTGTATGATCCTGGGGAAGCCAGGAATGTTAAAGATAGAACCTTAGGATGAGGTGTGGTAGGTCAATGGGGAGAACTGGAACTGCTGGCTATGGAAACTGTGGGCTCCTCTCAGGTTGGCAAGGGGGAAACTGAGGCTTCCTCTTTCACTGTCTCTATTTGCCAAGGCATCGAAAATCAGATGGGCTGGACATGTAATGCGATTTGAAGATGACCACTGGACTAGAGCCGTTACCGACTGGATCCCACGGGATGTCAAAAGATCACATGGCCGCCCACCTACAAGATGGTCAGACTTCTTCATCAAGACCCTGAAGGAACGGTTTGAGGCTCTTCGTATTCCTGAAGCAAACAGATGCCATTGGGCTACACTGGCACATGATAGGGTCAAATGGAAAAGTTACTAGCACCTGCTGGAACAAAATTGACAAGTTATGGGATGTTAAGTGATCAAGTGATACATTTTCATATTAACACCTTATCAGATTGATTTACAAAAATTTGACTCCTATTTTGTTGGCTGCTTTTCACTTTGATGATGCTTCTTTCATGCTTCATTCATGCTTATAGATGCTTTTAGCTTGATACACTGCCATGTGTTTACTTTCTTTCTTAGCTTTGGAGTCAACTATTCAAAGACTCCTCCAAGTTTACATAAATATTAATGAAGAAAAGGGGTACTATGCTAGGTAAAGTAAGTCAGACAGGGAAAGAAAAACGCCACTTGATTTTGCTCATATCTGGAAGATAAAATAACAACAACATAGATTTGACTATAAAAAGAAAATAAGGAAAGAATATGGAGACTGTTGGGTAAGTTGGGAAATTGGATTATAAATCATCAAATGCAGAATATTGTGGAAAGATGAAAATTTAGAATGATATATTTCTATAAAACAATGCTATTAGTGTCACATATAAAATAACTAGCATAATTGAACAGATGACCAAGGAATGGATAATTTTTGTTTGATAAGATTTGCTATTTTCTCATCTTATTATCTGGTTATCTCACAGATAACCAGAATCTGCAAACAACTTGAGTGCCCAAGTCCATTCAACTAGTTAAAAAAACTAAGGTACATCTACATAATGGAATATTATACAGTCAGTAGGAAAAATCAAGTCATGGAATTTGCCAATAAATGGATGGACAATGGAGAGTATCATGCTAAGTGAAAAGAGTCAGGAGAAGGACAATAAGAATGACTGCATTCATTTTTGGGATAATTAAAAATAGTGTGGACTTATATCCAAGGTCAAGGATAACAGGGGCCAGGAGGACTTTTAAACGGCTGGAATCTACCTCTAGTGTGTGTGCAGCAGAGGTAGGTATGATAGGTAAGGGAAAGACTGACAGTTGTTGAAATGGTAATGCTGACTAGAACTGAGGATTGAAAGTCAGTAAAGGGATATACATGATAACCCTTCAGTGTCTGTATTGCAAACCGCAATTTGGAAAAAGAGAAAGAGATACAGAGAGAGAAGGAGGGGGTAGAAAATTACAGTCAATCAGGCAAGTTGAGGGTGGGAGAGATGGTAGGAGGAAAACTAGGAACATTAGTGCTAGGAAAAGTCACTGGTTGGGTGTTGGAACATTGTATAAAAACCCAGTCATGAACAACTCTGTAGTGGTCTATTTCATGGTGAGTCAATTACCAAAAAAAGTTAATTTATGTGGGATCTTAAAGGCACAGTAAGGTCTCTTAAAGGCACCCCCCAAGGTCTCTTAAGACAGTTGGGATCTTAAAGGCACCCCCCAAGGTCTCTTAAGACAGTTGAGGTCAGATTCTGAACCTGGCTGAGACTATAAATAGGGACCCCAGGAGAGCAACCTTGGGGGCTTCCAGACTAAGAGAGCAGCGGCCTTTGGTGCCTGGCCAACACCTAGACCATGGGGTCCCTGGTGCCTGAGTTGGATGGTCAGAACCAGGGAGGAGAAGCTGCTCCAGATGGCTAGGCCCTCAGGCCAGCACTGGAGCCACAAGGCCTGGTGCCTGAGCTGGAGGGCTGTCATCAAAGTTATGTGGCTGCAGAACTTCAGGGCTACTGAGTGTTAGGACCACAGGCAGCAGGGCAACACAGAGGAACTCAAAGAATTACATAGGGATTCAGAGACAGAGACACAAGACATAGTAGCAAAAGATTAAACTAGGCAAGACACAGTAGCAAGAGATGAAACAAGGTAACTAGGGAAATCGATAGGGACATAGCCAAGGAGACCAGAGAAAAGAAGCCCTGAAGAGGAAAGGCCTGAGATGAAAGGACCTAAGGAAAAAAAAGATTCTGACGGGACATCCTGGGAGAGGACCAGAAGCATGGAGCCTTGAGAGAGACATCTGGAATTAGTAGGCCCTGACAAGAGGAGCCCACTCAGCCCCCCACCCACCACAAAAGTGAGAGCAGCCTGCAGGAGAAACTGCTGGGAGATAGAGTTCCAGGAGAGATTACTGCAAAGAGCAAGCAAGAGATGAAACAAAGTAACATTAAACAACAACCTTCAAGACCTGAAGGTCTTGCTGGTATTTCAGTCAACAGGTTAGGGGAAATAGTATCTTCCAGAACACAGATGGAGTACCCTAAATGACAGTGAGTACTGCTGGAGACCCAGCTAGGACCCAGCATCTGCTACCATAATCATCCCCTGACTCCCCAAGTAATGTTAAGGCTATGGAATCCACAGGAGGTCCCTTGAGCCTAGGGCCATGAGGGGAAAGCCACAATCCTCCTCCAATACAGTTATTTTTAAGCCTTAACAATTTTACTTTAAAAAAAAATGGGGAGAGGGCTATTGTCACACACTCCATGGTGCTCAGCACTTAGTTCTGACACTGTTCCCTGGGAGCATATCTGGTGATACCCAGGAGACCATATACAGTGTTACAGATTGAACTATGGTTTGCCACAAAGTGAGTGTCTTAAGTACATTGAAGAAAACATAGGCACAATCCTCCATAATATTGAAGGTAAAGGAATCTTCAAAGAGGAAACACCAATAACAAAGCAACTGTAAACAAAGATAAAAATTATAGGACTACATGAAGCTAAAAAAGCTTTTGCACCTGAAAAGAAATGGTGACCAAGATACAAAGACATCCCACAGAGTGGTAAAGAATATTCACCTAATACCCATCTGATAAGAGGTTACTATCCAAGATATACCAGGCTCTGGTAGAACTTTGCAAGAAGAAAACAGCCAACTCCATCAGAAAATGGGGAGAAGAAATGAACAGAAACTTTATCAAAGAAAAAATTTGAATGGCCAAAGGCATATGAAAAAAATGCTCATCACTAATCATCAGGGAGATGCAAATCAAAACAACATGAGATATCATCTCACACCACAGAGACTGGCTCAGCCAACTCTATCAAAAAAAATCAAAAGACAGAAATTTCATCAAAGAAGAAATTAGAATGGCCAAAAGGCATATGAAAAAATCGTCATCACTAATTATCATGGAGATGCAAATCATAGCAACATGAGGTATCATCTCACACCACAGAGACTGGTTCATATCCAAAAGAGCAAAAACAACAAACTTGCTCTGGTGTGGATGTGGGGAGAAAAGGACTCTCATCCACTGTTGGCGGGAATGTCAACTGGTAAGTCTTTGGGGGAAACAATATGAACATAGCTCCAAAAACTAGAAATTGAGCCTCCCATTTGACCCAGCAATACCACTCCTCGGTATACACCCTGGGAGGTCAAAAGCACACAGCAGAAACACCATCTGCACTTTTTTTTTTTAACATTTTATTATATCACCGTGAGATATACAATTACAACGTTGTTCATGTTTGGAGGTTTTAGTCACACAGTGTTCCAGCATCCTGCCCTCCACCAGTGCCCTTTACCCACCACCCATGTCCCCAATTCCCTACCCCTCCCACGTCCTGCCTAAATGGCAGGTTCTTTATCTCCTCTCCTCTCTCTCTCTCTTCCTTCTCCCACACATTGTGGGTTGCACAATGTACACTTAGAAGCCATCATGTGCATTTTTTTGTCTGTATTTAATGCTCAGTTCTATGTTGGTATCAGAATCACCCTCAAGGGTGTGGAACAAATTACTGAGTTCACAGTTAGGAATCCCAAGTGAGGGGCACACCCAGTTGATATCTCCCAGCAGTTTTTGAAAATCATTCAAGGTTTTGAGCTTTTCTGACTAATGGAAATTTTTTGAGGACACACTGTAGTGCGGTCAAGAGCATAGCCCAAATATTCATATAGAAGCTGCATCTGGATTTTCTCCATAGCTACTTGTAAACCAGCCTCACGTAAAACTGTCATTACGCCATTATAAAAAATTCTGGAGATCTCCGAAATTATCTATCACAAGCTAGCAAGTTATCATCCATATAGTGAATTATGTATGCACCAGGAAATTTAGCACGAGTGGGTTGCAAAACCTCATCAACAAAATGTTGATGATTCATTGTAGTTCATAGTAGGTGAATTAGTCATTCTTGGGGCAATACTGTCCATTGAAACCTACGTAAAGACCTTTATGGTTATTAGAAGGAACTGAAAATGCAAACCTTTTACAATCATCTGGGTGGATAGGTATGCTGTAAAAACAGTCTTTTAAATCTATGATAATTAGCGGCCAATCTTTAGGAATAGCTGCTGGAGAGGGGAGTCCAGGTTGCCGGATTTCCATGGGGGACCATATTAGAATTTACATTCCTTAAGTCAATCAGCAAACGCCATTTGCCTGATTTTTTCTGTATCACAAAAAACAGGAGAATTCCATTCTGAAAACGCTTCCTCAATATGTCCTAAATTCAGCTGTTCTTCCACTAACTTTTTGATATTGAGGGGCCACTGTGGTGTTCATGGAGGTTCATGAGACTTCCACTGAATACGGATAGGTGGTGGGTGCTTAACCACAGCAGCCCCAATTACAAAGGGTCCGTCTCTGAGTTAGGCTCATTAGGGAGAGCTGGAACAGGTACCCAATGGGGGGATTGGATGAGATATGTGAATCACTGCCCCCACTGCTCCAGCATGTCTCAACCCCCGTAAATTTAAAGGCATAGGGTCTATATAAGGCTTGTCCATGGCTACATTCCCTTCAGGGCCAATACACAACAGCCATCTCTCTGTTGGAGAAGAGGAGATATTGCCTACCCTGCTCAGGCTATGGGATACTTTCTTTAGGGCCCAGTTAGAGGGCCAATGCTTGGTGGATATTATGGATATGTTTGCCCCTGTATCCAACATGCCTTTGAATTTCCTTTTATAAATTTCAATGGGTACAATCGGTTGTTTGGCCTGCGAGATTGTGGTAGTGTACCCAACTAGATAGTTAGCAGGTGGCTAGTGGGCTTGGTTCTGTGTGACTGTATAACCAACAATAAAGTTGGCAGAAGGGTTGGTAAGCTGCCAGCTCTAGGGTGCTCCGGACTCACTAGGTGAATCCTCAAAAATTAATAATAGTCTAGCAAGGAGTTCCCCTTTTTCAAAAGTTCATTTAGTTGGCACAGATTGACAGTATTATCTCTCCATGAGATTCGGGATCTAGAAGTCCGAAATGCACCTTAATTCCCTTAAATTTCAGCCAATTGCTCCCTGAATTAAACCCATACTACCTGGGGAGCAGGTCCTTTTATCCCTGTTTTTAGCATGTAAGGATCTTTACTTGATATATTATGACAGTCTTAGGGCAGAGAATATCAAGACTGCCATTGTCTGATGGTGTAGGCTAGAGAGTATATATTGATTGCAATTCTGAGGATTCTGATTCATAGGATACTGTGCAGGTGGAATGAACGAGATTGCCCCTTGATTCTGCTGGACCTGGGGCTGGCCCCCACCCAGTTTCCCGTATTCGGGGAGGCATAGGTGTTATTTGAGTCTGCGGAGCTTGTGGAACCTGAAAAAGGTTCCATGTAACATTTCCCCCCAAAGGGATTATTAGGATGTTGCCCTGTATTGATAATTCTAGAAGATGGGCAATTTCTACAGGTGTGCCCCTTCCCTCTCCTCTGCAGTCATAACATTTTATCTGTCCAGAAGAAGCCTGAGGCTAACCCCGTCTCCGAGACCGACAATCTCTGGATCAATGTTTTCCCTTCCTGCACTTTCTGCAAAGTCCAGGCGGGACCCCCGAGGGGTGGGGTTGTGAATTTTTAGCAGTTTCCCTGATCACTCCTGTCTATCCTTTGAGGGTTATTGTTTCTCCTCCTGAAGCTGTTTGATATTTCCCTCCTCTCCTGATCCCCCTGCTTTATAGAGTAAACTTCTATAGTATTCTGTGTTCCATGGGAGGCCAAACTGACATTTCTACAGGCCTTTAGCTATTCCATGAAGTCTTCCTTTCCTCTTAACCTACAAACTTAGGCTCGACAACTTTGAATAGCGTTTTCATATGCTAAGGTTCATTGTAGGGTTTGTTGAGTAGATGGTTCTTGAACCTGTCCACAGATTGTCTCATTTAATCTCTCAATAAAATCAAAGTACGGTTCATTAGGACCCTGGTAAAGTTTTTGTATGGCTACTTTGATATTCTGGGTTGGCATCTATTATTTCCCATGCTTTTAATGCTGCATTCAAATAAATTTTAAAATAGCATCAGGTAATGTCACTTGTTTTTCTTTCTTTTTCCATTTATCTTCACCTTTCATGATGGCAAAAGTTATATAATGGCCAGACTCTGTATTTCTTCACTGTCTTCCCGCTTCATCATCGATTTCCTGGAGCAGGCACCAGTAACATCTCCATATGTCTTGTCTCATGCTAGTAGACCCCAAGGGCATCTGCTTGCTCCAGAAACATAAAGAGCCTCAAACCATTCCATCAGGTCATGGGAATGAGGTCTATAATTGTTATGGTATTTGGCATATCAAATACGACACGGGTAGCTTGCCAGGCTCTGCCATGCAGGTGGCATACTCATGTAGTCACCTCTAAATCCAGCATTTATGTGGATTCTTAAAGTGTCAATATTCATGTTAATCTCATCTGCATCCCACATTTGCCATTGCATGAACTGTGATTGGTTCAGACAAGTATAGGCTACCATTTCAAAGTCTGACAATACCCAATCTTTTATCCAACCCCAAGCTAAATATTTTAAAGAATAAGGGCTTGCTACTCCAAATTTGTTGCAAAGCCTTCCTGAACAGGGTTATTGACTTGACATATTTTTTTAAATTTTTTATTCAACCACTGAGTTATACAATTACAAAGATGTTCATAATTGGGTCTCAGTCATACATTGTTCCAGTACCCATCCCTTCACCAATGCCCCATTCCCACCACCAATGTTCCCACATTCTCTCCCTCCCCAGCTCTATAGCAGGCAATTTTATTTTCATTCCTTTGTCTCTGTCCTCTGCTCTCTATCTCTCTCTCTGTCTCTTTCATTTTTTAAAATTTTTATTATACCATGTGAGATATATAATTACAAGGATGTTCATAATTGGGTCTCTACAATACAGTGTTATAGAATCCATCCCTCCACCAGTGCCAACTCCCACTATCCAATCCCCAAACATGCCCACCCAAACCCTGCCTGCCCCTATTGCAGGTGCATTGTACTTCTCTATCTCTCTTTGTCTTTGTCCCTGTATTTCTCTCTCTCTCTTCTATTACACTTTGTGGCAGTTCCTACAGATACTAATAATGTATGATGTCTCTATCTGAATATTTAATAGTGAGGTCTAGTGTGACATCATAATTCCTCATTTCCCATAACCTCTCCAGTTTGTTGCAAATAGAATGATCATTGTAGTGTACAAATGAGAAAGATAGTGAAAGGACCTGGTGCTAAAATATGTTGATCTAAGATTAACGTGTGGCCACGGAGTGGCTGTGGATCTGGAGTATCTGTCTTCTGGTGGTTGGCTGTGGTGACTGGAGCTCAGGGTCACACCCACTGACCCTGGAGTCTGGGGAATGGGTGGAGGCCCCCAATCTTTCCTCCAAGTCCAGCAGGCATGGCCACCTGCATGATGAGCAAGTCCTAGGAGCTATGTAGGACACAGCCAGGTGCTGGCAGAGCCTTGTGCTTTTCCTCCAGGAACTCCATAAGGCCACTCACAATGAGGCCGAGCTGCACAGCCGTGGATCTGGAGTGGCTGTCTTCCGGCGGTTGACTGTAGTGGCTGGAGTTCTGGGTCACACTCACTGACCCAGAGTCTGGGGAAATGGGTGGAGGCCCCAATCCTTACTCTGTTGACTCGATATTTAATTCTTCATAAATCGGTCTTGCTTTTTTTTAGATTGGCCATGAGAAAGATTGCAGGGGTTTGCTGTTTGACTATTATTAGATTGACAACCAGAGGAACTGCAAGGCTCTTGAGGCCTGCATGAGCTAACCTGTTCCTCCTGTTCATCCCTCATCCAATTTTGTAAGAGGTCTGGATAAGTCTTCAAATTGAGCAACTGTCAGAGGAACATCTTCCCCTTTGAAGGTATTAACTCTGGGGAGATTTTTAGTTTGAGAGCCTGCCTCCTCTAGGTTTCCCTATTACTCCTCTAAGTTATCGGCTGCATTAGAATTCTTTTAAGGCTTCCAGGAACGTCTGCAATCTCCCCACAGGTGTGTGTAATCCTTGCATCTCCGTGGACCCAATCAGCCCCAGGGAAGAGCCAGAACTTCCATCAATGGGAACCAAGTCAAACTGCTTGGTTTCACCCTGACCCCTTGGGCCCTGCGCTTCCGGGAATCTCTGCAATCTCCCCCACAGGTGTGTGTGTGATCCTTGCATCTCTGCGGACCCAATCAGACCCAGGAACAGGCCACCACCCTACACCCACATACCCAAACCTCAAAACCGCGCGGAAGCGCTTAGCACGTCCATGCGATCCTTTTTTACCTATCTTGCATGAGGCACCAGTGAACCTTTGTTCCTACATCCTTGCCACCCATCCAAACTCTGAAAACAGACCAGACACCTACTAACTGTACTATCTAATCACCCAAGAACTCACATTTGCAACCTACAATAGCCATAATGGTAAAGCAACGCAAAATTCCATCAAGCTCTGTGAGTGAAGTCACTAGTCCAGATGAACCAAGCAATACCAATGAGTTGTATAACCTCTCTGATAAGAAATTTCGGAAAGAATTGTTAAGGATGCATAAGGAACTCAAAGAAGCAATGGAATGCAAAATCAATAAAATACAAGAGGACATGAGAGAAGTGAGGAAAATGCAAATGGAAATGACAGATATTAAAAATGAGGGTAAATGAAATAGAAAAACACAGTGGAAGGCCATCATAGCAGAATAATAGCTATTGAAGAAAGAATTAGTGATCTTGAAGATGAGTTCCAAAAAATTCTCTACACAACACCAGAAGATAGAAAAAAAGACTCACAATTACCGAACAGACAACAAGAGATAATCGGGATGAAGCCAGAAGAAACAACATACAGATCATTGGGGTCCCAGAAAGGCAAGAAGAAAACCCTGATGAAGAAGAAACTGTCAAAACCATAATTGCTGAGAAGTTCCCGGAACTAAAGAACGCTTGCCTCAAGATCCAGGAAGCCCGTAGGATACCAACTAAAAGAAACCCCAACAAGAATACTCCAAGACACATCTTAATTAAAATGACAAAAACTATAGATAGAGATAGAACACTGAAAGCAGAAAGACCAAAGAAGGAAATCACATACAAAAGGAACATCCCTAAGATTTATAACAGACTTCTCTGATGAAACACTCCGAGCCCGAAAACAATGGTGGGATATTGTGAAAAGGCTCAATGAACTGCAGGCCTCCAACAAGAATTCTTTACCCGGCCAGACTCACATTCAGATATGAAGGAAAGATACACAACTTCATGGATAAGCAACAAGTCAGGAACTTCATGGACTCAAAACCAACTTTAAAAGAAGGACTGAAGGGTCTACTGTAATACGACCAAACCCAAAAGCACAATAAGCACAAACTGAAAGATGGCACAAAATCCGATGACAATAATCTCTCTCAATGTCAATGGTCTAAATGCACCAATTAAGAGACACAGAGTGACAAAATGGATTAAAAAATTGAACCCAACATTCTGCTGTCTACAAGAAACACATCTGAATAATCAGAACAAACACAGACTCAAAGTCAAAGGTTGGAAGACCATTCTCCACGCAAACAATTCCTCCAAAAAGGCTGGCGTGGTCATATTAGTATCAGATAATATAGACTTCCAGGCTGAAAAAGGTTAGAAGGGACAACGAAGGCCATTTCTTTATTAAGGGTATGTACACCAGGAAGAAATATTACTTCCCTAAACATATATGCACCCAACGAGGGGCCAGCAAAATACATAAAACAACTGCTAAGAGACCTCAAAGAAGACATTAACAGTAGCAAAATAATAGTTGGAGACTTCAACACTGCTCTATCAATGATGGATACATTAACAAGACTGAAACTCACCAAGGAAATATTGGCCCTGAAGGAAGAAATGGAAGAAAGAGAGCTAGTGGATATATACAGAGCTTTTCATGCCAAAAAAGCTGAATACACATTTTTCTCTAGTGCACATGGAACAGTCACCAAGATAGACCGCATGCTGAGCCACAAAGCATACCTCAATAAAAAAAAAGATAGAAATTGTGTCAGCCATCTTCTCAGACCATGATGCACTGAAAATGGGAAGTTAACCGATACACAGAAACAGGGAGTCAAACGAAACACCTGAAACTGAACAGCTCACTCCTGAACAACAAATGGGTCATAGAAGAAATCAAACAGGAAATCCAAAGATTTCTGGAAACAAATGAAAATGAAGACACCAACTATAAGAACTTGTGGGACACGGCAAAAGCCATGTTAAGAGGGAAGTTTATAGCTCTGCAAGCATTTCATCAGGAAACAAGAAAGTGCCCACATAAATAACCTGACTACACAGCTGAAGACATTAGAAAAAGATCAACGAAAGGAGCCCAACCCAAGCAGAAAAAAGGAAATAATAAACCTTAGAGAGGAAATCAATGAGATGGAAACCAAAAAAATAATCCAAAAAATTAATGAAACCAAGTGCTGGTTCTTTGAAAAATAAACAAGATCAGCAAACCACTGGCAAGAC